>CAHIKZ030002556.1:342500-372500 GCA_903632075.3 Acanthosepion pharaonis
CAATCAGGCTTTGTGGCAGCATGCTCAATATAGAAGACAGAGCATCGGAACTGCTGTTCACTGATTTAATCTGAATTAATCATCTGAGTGGTTATAAATATATAGTTATGAAACTCTGAAGTAAACATGAGTTAAGTGAAAAAATTTTAAAACTTTTTCATATTAATTATTATATATATATATATATATATATATATATATATATATATATATATATATATATATATATATATATACTACAATTCTATAACAGATGTTGTGTAAGAAATCCAAATCAATTGATACCTTAGAATCCTATGTAGGTGTGTGGTTCTTGCTACAAAGGGTGACACAGATTTAAATCCTGCCAGAGAGCACATTTTTTTAAATAAGTTTTCCCGGGTGTGCAGACTGCTAGATGAAATAAATACTGATTAAATGTAGTTTCAAGAATTATATACACAAATGCTACCAGACAAGACAAATACACCAGAGGTCTACTTAAACAATGAAAACTGAACAACACAAAAATAAAAAGTAGCAGAATTTTATTTTCTCCTCCATTTGTGATGAAGCTTTTATAAAAGCAAAACATGTTAATTTATAAATGTTTCCTATCTGCTCCTCATTCTATCATACTATATATATGTGTGCGTGTGTGTGTTTATATATATATATATATATATATATATATATATATATGTGTGTGTATGTGTGTGTGTGTGTGTGTATTTATACATACATATATGTGTGTGTGTTTGTATATCTGTATGTCTGTTTATATATACATATATGTGTGTGTGTGTGTACAGATAGTCTGATCTTCAGTGAAGGTGCTGATTCAAATATAAAATTAATAATATATATATATATATAAACAGACACATATATGTTTATATATATATTTATATATGTGTGTATGTTTATATATACATATGTATATGTGCGTGTTTATATTTATATGTGTATATATGTGTGTGTACAGATAGTCTGATCTTCAGTGAAAGTGCTGATTCAAATATAAAATTAATAATGAACTCAAATGGGTTGAATCTTGAACTTTTCAGCACCATGTTGTATTCATTTTTATTTTTGTATTGTTTGACATATTTGCATATAAAGATTTATTCCCCTTTATGCATTTGTATAAAAACACAATGCATTTTCACCCTTCCTTCAAGAACGCTGTTTTATGGATACTGCTGATAAAACACAAGCATTATTTTTCCTTCCAACCAAAAATCTATTCACCTTGCAGACAGCGCCTTGAACATATCTTGAGATTTTATGAAGATTGGTGTTTTAAACAGATCAAATCACATTCTGAAAACGTTTATTGCTAAGAATCCTCGTTGCAAAAATTGTCATAAGTAATGTCAAGTATGGCTGTTATGTTGTGTGGACATATACAGGCAAGAAGGAGTCCAGGTGGAAGTATATATATATATATATATATATATATATATATATGAGAATGAACAAAATTAATTTATCAACTCTGGTTTGGTTGATTATCCATCTGTTTATATACACATCTATTGATCCAGTTCAGAAAGTGACACTCTGCTTGTGGATTACATCCTGGTTGTGAAAGCTTTCTGATTGGTTAGTCAAACTATCTATTTTTTAAAAATGGTGATATCTTGGTCTTCTTATTGTTTATTTCTTTTCTTTCATTCAGACTGTGAAAGCTTTCTTATTGGTTGACCGAACTATGGCCTAATTTGTCTGGCGATTTCTATTATCCCTCTCCTTTTAGAGATGATGAAATTTATTTTTATTTATTTATTTCTCTATCACCACAAGTCAAAATATTATTCATATTTTGGTTACATCTAAATATGTTTTATCTTTACTAGTCAGATTAGACCAAAAGTTAAGTAATATTGCCCTACCTGGGCTAGATTTGCATGATCCTCATTTTCCAGCCTTGATATTGATTTTGAGTTTCAATATTTTATGTAATTTTGTAGGGAGAAGATTTATTCTCCACTCTCCTTCCAATAAATCCAAGATTGCAAGCCTATGGCTAATCTCTTGCAGTTTCCATGGTAAATGCTTGAATGTGTTCTATTCTTCAGTTCCACCAGACTGTTACAACTAGGATATGCCATGATACTTCCATGAAGCTGAATCAGCCACATTTCCTCTATATTCCAAAGATAAGAAGCAAGTTCACCTCAGAAAGCTTTTTTTCCATGAACTGCAATTCTGTGAAACAAACTCCTACTTCTGCTTCTCTAAATACTATAATCATAACTTCTTAAAGTTAAGTTACTTACCTATCTTCCTTATCCTCCAGTTTTCTTTGTATCACACATTTTATTCATCATTACCATTATCAATTATATGCATATATATATATATATATGGTGGTAATCTATATATATATATATATATAAAATAGAAAAATAGGAAAGAACACATTAGGTAAATAATCTGGAGTTCTTTAGTATTTTGGTTTTTATTTTTAAAAACACTGCTCCATACAGAAGTAGAGCTTAAATTATAATTATTTAAAAAAAAATATGATTCCTTCACTACATAACAGTTCTCATGTTTCAAAAATGAGAGCCGAAAACCTCAGTATATTTATTAAAATTAAATTGAATTAAAGTATCAAGCCCTGTTTCATCCTCAAGCAAAAATTTAGGAGCGGTTCTTTTTTTATATATATATATATATATATATATATATATATATATATATATATATATATATATATATATATACACAATGAATCCCTGTATTTACAGGGTTAGGAACACTTGAGGACCGTTGAATAGCACAAAGTCACAAGTCATAGTGACTGAGGCTTTGAGTGTGCTGGCCTTGTTCAGATTGTTGATCACGCTAGATAACATGCTCTCTCCCAGAAACTGTAATAAAGGTCTGCTCAGCATAGTTGCAGTATAAACCACAGGTGGGCTCTGTGGGTGTGGAGCAAACACAAATGTGTCTGAGTGAGCGTCTGAATTAGGGATTGGCTAACTGTCCTAGTAGGCAGGTATTCTCAATTATGAGTGGTCAAATATTATATATATATATATATATATATATATATATATAAATATATGCTTTACATTTTTATTTATGTTTAAGGTTTTAACAATTTGCTGTTTTGATAAACAGTATTAAATAACATTTATCGCCTGAATGAATATTCGCTCATTTAATTTGGAGCTTATCCTTTTTTTATAGACCACAACATTAGACACACGAAGCATATATGCTCTCCCAGAATTAAATAACATTTAATAAATGTAAGAAATGACGAAATTTTCATTTGAAAATATTCGTTCATATGATACAAGTAATTCACAAATGCCTGTTTATGATAAACAACCGCCATATCGCCTGAATGTCCTGCCTTGACTCTATTTACCATGGGACAAGGTCGGAATTTACTGTTATTTAAACTACATGAAATCTTCCATGAATCTTGTATCGAGTGGTCAAAAAATAACAATGTTCCGTGATAGGATGCAAATAAAATGTGTCTGAGTGACATTCAGGCCGGGTAAATTTATTTAATATGTTTATCATTTTTATTTATGTTATGAATGGGTATTTTATAATAAATAAATTGTGACCTTATGTCTTACATATGAAGGTGTTTATTAAGTAAGGCAACGTACGAGATTCATGGAAGATGTTCCTAGATAGGGCATCGATATGTATTCTTCGACATTCACTCGGTAAATGTTATTTAATACTGTTTATCATAAACAGAGCATTTGCTTAAATACTTGTATCTATAAAAATAACAACGTTAAACATAAATAAAAAATGTATATAATATATATATATATATATATATATATAACACCCAAATATATGCATGTAATATATGTTTGTGTATATATATATATATATATATTTATATATATATATATATAAGAAGTGAGAGATAGATGGAGTGAGAGAGAGATTACATTCATATTTTACACAAGTAATAAAAATAGCAGACAACAAACATCAACAGGTTTTACTGCAACCAGATGCACAATAATTATAAGGATGAATGTGCTATACAAGAGTTATTAAAGACCATATTACTGCCGTAGTTTCAGAAAAAAAATGAAAGACTGCAAACCTAGCCACTCATCAAAACCATCAAATCTAATAGTGTATCAATTTCACTGCCCAGTACAAGAATGTGTTTTTTTTTACCTATATTGGACATACTACTATCTCTTTGAGTAGGCACCACATGTGTCACTGATCAGACCATGTCACTTCTCAAGTACTATAAAAACATCTATCAACCTGGAATTCACAAGAACTCATAAGAAATATTCTGGTCAAAAACACTAAAATTCTATATAAGTCACATTACCAGAAACATCTTGCTATTAGAGAGTCCCTGCATATCAAACATTTCTCTCCTACTATCAACCTCACCTTATTTAACAGTGAAAATGGAGTGTTAAAAGTTTTTAAAAATAGAAATATTTCAACCGTGCACAACATGAAGGCTTGAAATGAATGCTCCTATTAAAAACAACACAAAATAAATTACAACTTTAACACTCAAAAACATGGGAAAAAAACTAACAACACCTGAGACAAAACACTCTTGAAAATGGCTGTAGAAATGTCTGTCATATTTAATGAAAGATATTTGAAAGAAAGGTTGCTTCCCAAATATACATTAATATATTTTAAGACATTTTTTTTTATCCTCGGACATTTAGGCCAGTAAATGTTGTTACTAGTGTTTATTATAAACACAGCATTTACTTAAATATTTCTTATCTATAAAAAAGAATGTATAAACATAAAAATGTCTTAAAGTAATTGTCGGACTTTGTCCATTTCATAATGTGTGACATTAATACATATATATATATATATATATATATATATATATATATATAATGCACCAAGACTAGAAGAATCCTTAACAGAATGCAGAAAACACTGGACAGCGATTTCATCCTCTTTGGTACTCACCAGCAGTGTGCATACACTACCGAGAATCAAACCCAGACCATTTTCGATACAACACAAGCATCATACCAACTGTACCAACAGGCTTTGGTGAAAAAGAAGAAACTGAATAGACTCGATATAGTGCCACTACTCACAACTTCTTTGGTGATACTCATCCAAGTATTCATAACGCACTGGATTGTGCCCCAAGACCCACATCTTTCATTTTCCCTTAGCTGCTTCATCACAGCATTAGCTGGATCAAGTGGTATAATTTTGACGAATTAGAATAATCAATATAGTAATTCATCATGTCTAGAAGAATCCACAACAGTAATGCCGGTACTTACAAATTCTGTTGGCACTGTTGGTATGATGCTTGTGTTGTATCGAAAACAGTCTGGGTTCAATTCCCTGTAGTGGATGCACACTACTGATGAGTCCCAAATAGGACTAATCACTCAGAGATATACCCCTAACATACAAATATACTCAACTCTCTTGTTGAATTCGACATATAAGGGTCAAGCAGATCTGTTCCTATGAACTGATAGCCCAACACCTGCACACGAGATTTGATTATAGTGATGAAAGTTTTGTGTAGAACCATCCAGACTTTTAAGGGCTGAATTCAGAGTTGTCCTTCTCCTAGACCAGTTGGCATCCAAGGCTATAGAACCCTGTCTGTACTGTTATTTACCCATGGTTGGGGGTAGAAGAAGAGGATTCATACCTTTCCCAGGGGTATTAGCACGTAAGTGAATGTAATGGATTCGACTGGAATTCGAACATGGCTCTACGATTCCTCAATCCAAGCCTCTATCCATTACTCCACTGTGCCTCCACACACACACACACACACACACACACACACACACATATATATATATATATATATATAATTATTTACTTAAAAATATGATTCCATTGAACAGAGTTCTTTCCTATTTTCTATTTTTACACACACACACACACACACACACACACACACACACACACACACATATATATATATATATATATAATGTGTGTGTGTGTGTGTGTCTGTTATGTATTGATAATTTCTTGCCTTCATTTAAACAAGAGTGTAGAAAACAAATTCTACTAAGAACACTATCTATCTGTGAACTATTAACCCAAAACTTTTTTGTTTCAGGCATTGTGCCCTCCAGCCTTCATCAAATGAACCAGTTATTCTCCAGGTAATTTTGAACTGAACCCTTTGCTTAATCTACAGGGGTAGATTGTCTTCATTCTGCTGACCATGTCTAGGGATATTTTGTCTTGTTCTTATGTAGTAATTTTCTAGTAATTGAGCAGTTCTCAATTACTGAGTGAGCTGACCATGTCTAGGGATATTTTGTCTTGTTCTGTACCTCTTAGTACAATGCCCCTTACAGACACTGATTATAAAAATAAAATACATTTTTCTCTCTTTTGTGTCTCCTCTACAGAGATGTATACAGCTTTTCTAATGAGAAACATTCTACTTGTATTGCTGTTTGGACATTCTCTAACATCTTCCAAGAAACCAGGATCAATTATAAAAGATCTTGGCTTTATCACTCCTGAGAGTTGCTTGAAATAAAATGGTGTCATCATTTTGAAATTAATTCATCAATGAATAAACAGATATAACAGAAGAGCCATCTGTTGTTTTGAAATTGCTTTTCGACCCGTTCTACTTTTGAAGTCATATAAATTGACAGTTGGTGGAAATCCTTGCTCAAGATATGTTTCTCTAAACTGCATTTTGGTAAGCCTTTGTGTCAAATGACCCAGCTTTTGAGATTATTCATAATATCAGAGAATTATTTTTTAACTCAAAATGGATTAGTCTAAATGAGTTAGGGGTAGGAGGTAGCAAGTCTCGAGTTAGTAGTTTTTATCAATCAGGATTTATTTGGCTGGGTAGGTTGATGGGAAAATGCACTTTTCCTCTGAAAAATCCATCTTAACGTGTTCAGAATTTGAAATTCCCTGGTAATAATACTTGTAACCCCCACCCCAATCTCCCAATGACAGATAATAAGTCTTAGCAAACTAACAGAGAGCAAAGACTGCCTATTTTTTTTTCTTCATTTCCCTATCCATTGTCTGTTCTCCCAACATCTACCCACCCACAGCATATATCACCCTTACCCTTATTCTTTCAGTATTGATGTAACTACACAGTCATCAAAGAATTAAGACAGATATAACAATGACGTATGAAATCATTATTTTCAGATTCCCCTGTCAAAGTTCATGAGGAATTAATGTGAATTTTCGATGGGAAGATGTGACTGGGCCACCAATCCCTGCCTGGTCTGTTAACTAAAGTAGGGGACAATGTTCGGGGCTAAAGGCTAAAATCCTTTTGACACTCACCCTACTACCAAACCCCCTAAACTACTGATGCCTACCCCTCCCTATCTAGGTGTCCCCCTTGTCTCACCCATGACCCTATCCATCTCCTCCCTAACATCAATTTTGCTTCTCTCTTCTACCATTAATGTTAGAGTTAACTTTTTTATTGTTTCATATTGCAACTGTGATTTTTTTGTGATAATTTGTGTTAAAATTAAGTGTGACTGTAACTTTTGAAGGTGATGTTTTTAAGGTCTTGTAGTATTCTACATCTCGTAAGCTGTTGACAGGCAATTTCAATTCCTAACCATGTTCTTAGTGATTAAAAAAGAGGTTCTTAACATAGGCTTTCCGAATAAAATCTTAAACTGTTAGATATAGTCAAAAGTTTCCAGAATGTTTTTTAAAACTGAATTACCTAATATATATATATATATATATATATATATATATATATATATTTATTATGTATGTTTCCTGAGTCCTGTTTCTTAAAAAAGAACAGAAAGCTTTATATATGTGTATAATAACCATGTATATATATTTATATATTTTAGATATATATATATGTGTATATTAACCACTAATATCAATATATATATATATATATATATATATATATATATTTCTTGCCTCATTTGATTGTAATATATTGAAAAATATTTGTAAATTTGAAAGAATTATGATAAAAATAAGCAGACATAATGTCTGTGATTTATTCAAAAGAGAATTTGCTGCCTAAATACACACACACACATACACACTTCATATATATATATATATATATATATATATATATATATATATATATAACATTATAAAAGAAACTGACATGTATATAAAAACAATACCCTGTCCTGTGGCAAAACCTGCTGGTGGTGCCATATGTGGCAGTACCACCTTAGCCATTTAAACCGTGTTACCCCTCCTGGTTGGCAACTGACAAGGGCAGGGCATGTGCTTTCACACATTTTTATATAGAGAATTATATATATTATATTATCTCTCTCTCTCTTTCTCTCTCAGAGAGAGAGAGAGATAATACAAAAACATAATGCCTGAAGATGGCCACCAGCCACATGAAAGAAACAAATGGCAATTCAAAGATAATAAAGAAAACAGACTATATATATAGTATGTATATATATATAATTTAAATAATGATGATCTGCAGTCCTTTAAAAGGGCTGTGGTGAAATAATTTATTACATGGAACCTTAAAGTGGTCTGTTTTTATTTAAATTATTTGCTCTGGATTTACATTGAGCTCTCTGGATTTTATCCTCCTTAGGTTTACCCATACGGATTACCTAGTTTTTCATAAACTAAATATATATATATATATATATATATATATATAGATAGATAGATAGATAGGTAGAGTGCGAGAGAGATAGGGATAGAGAGAGAGAGAAATAATGCAAAAAAATAGCTCCTAAAGATGTCTACTAGATACATAAAAGTAGTCATGGCAATTTAGAAATAATAAAGAAAAGTAATCTGTAGAAAAGCTATAATGTCCTATGTTATGAAGCATCTTCATTGACTCTCAGTGGATTATGAAATATTGAATATTAACTACTGTACCAGAAAAAAAATTAAACAAATTTTAATAATCAGGCAAAATGAAAAATATTGAAAATTACTTGAAAATGATCATAATACATTAGATTACAAAGAAGCTGTATTTTAGATTTGTTTTAATTTAATTCACTTTAATTAAATGTTCTTTTCTCATGTGCACAATGCTGGTTCTTCAATGATTCCATTTAATATCTTCAAATTGCCAAGATGACTTAGAAAGACAGTGAAGTTGTTTCCTATTGTCTTCGCCATGATTTGGAATTCAGAATCGTCCTTCTCCTAGACTGGCTGTCAACCAAGGCTAGAGAGCACATTTTATCTTTCTATTTGATCAATGGATCCATACTTTTGTCAAGAGCATTATTGTAAAAATGAATGCAATAGATGAGGCTAGAATTTAAACTCAATTTGTCAATTCTATTCTCCAAGCAGAGTGTTATGCTACATATAACCCCAAATTTGAAATTTTAATTACGTTTCTCACTTAATTTCTGGGTTAAGAGGTTATCATTATTTACACTATTTAAATATGGACTATTGTCCTCATCTTTGTTGTTGTTATCACAATGTTTCCACTATTATGCTGTCTAGTTTTTATCAAGGGTATATCAATCTATATGAAATTCTGAACTGAACCCTTTATTCAATCTACAAGGGTAGACTGTTCTCATTCCACCCTGGTCTTCATCAGGTGTATGTCAATCTGGGTAACCTACATGGAATTCTGGACTAAACCCTTTATTTAATCTACAAATCTGGTTTGTGAATTTAGTGACATAGTATTTGTGAGTTCAATCCTTGAGTCAGGTACTGTGTACTTGGATTCAGCAGAAACAGGGCAAACAATAAATGAGCAGTATTAAAAATAAGAATTAGACGTGATATCCCTAGACATAGGCAGTGGAATGAGAACAATGTAGATTAAATAAAGGGTTTGGTTTGGAAGTCCCTGTAGAATACTCAAATCAATATACACCTGATAATGGCTGGAAGGTGAAATGGTAAAATATTGTGATAATGACAACAAAGATGAGGACAACTGTCTGAATGTAAATATTGAATTGTTTATCTATTATCATTACAAATAAATAGAAATGCACTAAACTGTTATGTAATATCAATCCCCCTAAATTTCAATGTATGCTTAACAATTTCCTCACAAATGAAGAGAACACATGAGGCAACCAAAATCTGGTCCAACAGAAGGATACTGAGAATGCAATAGACTGAGTGTGTAAGTAATGAGAATTTTTTAAGAAAAATGGAAACAAGAAGGCCACATAGAAACAATGAGACAGTTGAAATTTATATAAAAAAGAAATCCACTCCAGAGAAAGACTCTTACACCACACATGTGACTCTAATATCCATATTAAATATCTGGGAAGTATTTTAACAAAGAATAGAAAATACAGCACCAAAATTCTAATTGCATTAGATTGGTAATTAGACTGACACATTTGAAAAGCTGAACATAATATTAAGAAACAGGAACATTTCAATAGAAACAAAGAAAAGAGTACTGAACTGTTACGTAATATCAGTCCTCCTATATGGCAGTGAATGCTGGACAGATGAAGAAGAGACTTGAAGCAAGAGAAACAAAGAAAAGATTACTGAACTGTTACATAATATCAGTCCGCCAATATGGCAATGAATGCAGGACAAGCTCCTCACAGATGAAGAAGAGACTTGAAGCAAGTGAAACAGAGGAAAGAGTACTGAACTGTTACATAATATCAGTCCTCCTATATGGTAGTGAGTGCTGGACAATCTCCTCACAGATGAAGAAGAGACTTGAAGCAAGAGAAACAAAGAAAAGAGTACTGAACTGTTACATAATATCAGTCCTCCAATATGGCAATGAATGCAGGACAAACTCCTCACAGATGAAGACACTTGAAGCAAGAGAAACAGAGGAAAGAGTACTGAACTGTTACATAATATCAGTCCTATATGGTAGTGAATGTTGGACAATCTCCTCACAGATGAAGAAGAGACTTGAAGCAAGAGAAACAAAGGAAAGAGTGCTGAACTGTTATATAATATAAATCATCTTGTAAGGCAGTGAATGCTGGATAATTTCCTTACAGATGGAATCAACAGAAATCTAGTTCTACAGAAGGATGATGGGAAATCTTATGGAGAATACCATCTAAGCAACAAAGAATTCTTAAGGAAAATATAAACAAAAAGAACGCTGAAACAGAAAGAGATAGCTGAAATTCCTTGAACTCATAATGAGGACAGAAAGCTTGAAGAATACAACACTCATGGGACATATCAAATGTAAAATGGAGAAGGAGAATGCAGTGGGTCATCTATGCAATATTGTGATAAACATGTGTCAATGAATGGTGGAATGGGGGGTGCAACAGATAAGCATTACTAAGAGTTACAAGGGATAGGTAGCTGTGGAGAGCTATGATCGCCCACCTTCTGAAGGGACACGGTACATAGAAGACGAAGATTGCCTGCATTAAGTTATTCATAAAATAATGGTTAAGTAATCTAATAGAAACCACATTGCTTAAAAATGGATTTTTCATATTTTTTTTATTTTCCCCTAACATAAATGAATGCATTTTAAAGACTTTTTATATAACCATAAAAAGTTTATTTACACTTTCCCAACTGCAGTAGTCAAAGTTCATGTTTCCTTCTACAAAACTGCATAATATTGTAAACTATAACATTTCAAGGCAGAGTCAATCTAAAACCATTGTTTCCTCATTTTGAATCAATTGTCTCAAAGCTTTTAAAAACATAATCTCGAATTACTTTGTTTATTTAATATAAAAACCAAGTAAATTTATTCCTGCAAATTTCATTGCCGTGTTTTAACAGCTGACAGATTGTTTGTCTCAAATTGCACATGTTATTCTGACAGTCTCGTGAAGTGAATTCAAAAAGCAATTGCTAACAAGATAAACTTGTACTACATTGCCAATAAAGTGCATTCAATTCTAACTGACTTCCCAAACATAGTCTTTATTCTGTAATGCCTAAATATTTATTTTTCCTGAGAGAAATACAAATAAAAATGTATACAAAAGTAAAGGAAATAATTTTTATAAGTACTTTTTTTATATGAATATACATGTAATAGTTATTGATGTTGAAAATAAAATTTGTTCTCAAATTAAAAATAATAATTTAAAAAGAAAATATAAATTATGTTTTAAATAATTTAAAAGAAAATTTTTATGGCAAATCTTTGACTGTCATGCCCACAAAAAACACTAAGTAAAAAAGAGGGTTTTTCCTTTGACACTGCTATTATTTTAACTACCTTCATTCCTTGCCAATGTTTATTGTTTTAAAAATATGGTGGTTAGAATTGTAATAAAATCTAAATGTATAATGAAAGTGAAACATTTTTTTTTTGTTCTTGAGAATTTACAACAAAAATATATATATATTTCTGAGATGAGGTATTATGTACACTATTTACATTATTTGGACTATTGTCCTCATCTTTGTCACCATATTTATTACAACGTTTTGGCCTTTGTATGCTCCAGCCTTCTTCAGGTGGTTGAAATGTTGAACTGAACCCTTTTATTTTGCTCACTGGGGTAGACTGTTCTAGTTCCATGTGCCATGTTTAATGGATGACAGTTATCAGTTATCTCCTGTTAATTCCCCCCTGCAAGTTCTCCACTGCCTTAACCGGGTATTGAACTTACACTCTTTGGGTCCTGTCACTGGATCTAACCAAAGCCTTTATCTACTGTGCCATGTGTCAGTTTGACATTCCAACCACCTGAAGAAGGCCGGAGCATACAACGGCCAAAACGTTGTAATAAATATAACAACAAAGCTGAGAACAATAGTCCGAATAATGTAAATAGTGTACTATTTATATATTAGATTTATTTATAAGAATAATTTCATATTTACAACATTCTAAAACTAATTCAATACAATATTTACATTTACTAATTTATGAAGTAATAAATATGAAAACAGTTTTTTATACATCAATTTTTAAATATTTACTAAATTATTAAAATATGTGAACAAACTCTAAGGAAATCCTTATTATGTACCATTTTATAAAGTTTGAATCAGTTGGTAACTGAATCAGTTGGTAACTGAATCAGTTGGTATCTGTTTTTTTGCCAACCATTCCAATAAACAATAATAATAATAAATAGATTGTTTTTATCATTTTTCTTGTTAATTTTCAAGAAAAAGTATAAATTAAATTTAATCATATATTTAGGTTTTATTATAATTATAAAACCAATAAACATTGCCAAGGGGTGAAGGTAGGAAAAGGAACAGGTATATCTTTCTATATTTCTGAGATGAGGTATTATGTACATTATTTACATTATTCGGACTATTTTCCTCATCTTTGTTGTCATATTTATTACAATGTTTCGGCCGTTGTATGCTCTGGCCTTCTTCAGCTGGTTGGAATGTCAAACTGAACCCTTTATTTCACTCACTGGGGTAAACTGTTCTAGTTCCCCCCCAAAAAAAAATGCAATGATAACAGCAAAAAATTGCAATATGATCACTGGTAAAAATGGTTGTTGAAGACATTAGGTTTATAATACCCAGAAATTCATGCACAGATATCCTCAATGACACATGGCACAGTGGCTAAAGGTGTTGGTTAGATCCAGTGACAGGACCCAAAGAGTGTGAGTTCAATACCTGGTTATGGCAGTGGAGAACTTTCAGGAGATAACTGATAACTGACATCCATTAAACATGGCACATGGAACTAGAACAGTCTATCCCAGTGAGTGAAATAAAGAGTTAAGTTTGACATTCCAACCTCCTGAAGAAGGCCAGAGCATACAATGGCCAAAACCTTGTAATATGGTCACAAAGATGAGGGAAATAGTCTGAATAATGTAAACAAGGAACAGGTATGTTGAGTTCAAATTCCAGCTGAACCATTTTATTTGTTTTCACACAAATACACTTGGAAAGGTATGAATATATTTTTCCCTTCTGCTGTGGGTTAATAGCAGGAAAGACTGGATTTTCTAGCCTTAGCTAACAACCAAAAAAAGGAAAATTCTGAATTCAAAACCAGTTGGTCATGAAGCTAGTAACTCCATCCCTCAAAGAACTACTTTCTATAAAAACCACAGCAATACCTACTCCTGTTGCCCTACTCTTTTCAGTTTTCATTGAGCTAAAAAACTGTCTCTGTGGCCTTGTGGGTGATGAACTATTTTTTCTGTCTATAACCCCTTTCCCATAGGTGAAGCCTCATATGATTACTGCTACTCTATTGCTATTTCCATGGCAAATTTTCAGATGTGCTCCATTCTTTAGTGTCATTAGTTCATACCTATATGGCTAAGTCCATCGATTTGACTTATCCACATTCCCTCTTTATTCCAGTCGTAAAAAGTACCTTCCACTGAGAGAAATTCTTCATAAGAACTGCTACTGCTGCTTTGCGGAATGCTTTCTTGAACAGTAAAATCTTAACATCTTCACCCATTATCTATCCTATATATCCTCATAATCTTCACTTCCTTCTCTTATGTTCATATCACACACCTCATTCAGCAAGCCTCTACCTGGAATGGCTCTTGGCCCTGGGATAATATCTGTAAAAAATAAAATCTAGAATGTTGATGAGAGTACTGAATCAATTGGGAGAGACTTACTAGCATTTGATTTCCATTGTAAGCTACAAGTTATAAGGTATGCAAACAATAACAATGATGATAATAATTCTAGGATTTAATTTTACTTTGTCATTGTGATGATGATGATGGTGGTGGTAGTGGTGGCATTGATGACCATCATCAATGCCACCACTACCAGGTGATGGTAGTAGTTGTTGTTGTTATTATTATTGTTATTATTATTATGAAGAAGAAAAAGAAGAAGGAGTGGGAGGAGGAAGAGGAGTTATCTCTCATCCCAAAACTCATCCCAGAGTGTAAAATAAATAAACAGTGCCATCCAAATGTTGCTACCCACTAATGGATAATATTTTTCAGGGATATGCACATATAAATCAAATGAAAGTGGAGAGGAGGGCACATTAATTACTGCCAACTGTATCCTGTCGGCCATTGGGGCTTAAACCCTATAATATTTTGTGAACAATCATAGTCCAGTCAGTAAAGACGATGCGTCTACCCAGGATAAAGCTATAAATGCAGCAGGGAATGGAAATTTTCTATTTGGTCAAATAATAGAATGGAAATCGCTGTCTCTTTTCTTTCTTTGCAGTTCAGTGGATTCCAGAGTTGGGAAGAAGAAAGAAAGAAAGAAAGAAAGAAAGAAAGAAAGAAAGAAAGAAAGAAAGAAAATAAAATGAAAGAAACAAAGGATATAAAAGGAAAGATGAAAAGAAAGAAGGAAATCATATAAAAAAAAATAAAGATGTGAAATAAAAGGAAAGTTGAAACAAAAGTTCAGTTGATTCCAAAGATGGGAGGGAGGGAGGAAGGGAAGGAGGGAAGAAAGAAAGTAAATAAAAGGAAAGAAAAGAAAGAAAAGGAAAGAAAGAAAGAAAATAAAAAGAAAGAAAGAAAGGAAATAAAAAGAAAGAAATGAAATAAAAGGAAAGAACATAAATAAAAGAAAAAAAGGAAATAAAAGAAATGAAAGGAAATAAAAGGAAAGAAAGAAAGGAAAGAAAAGGAAAGAAATAAAGAAAATAAAAGGAAAGAAAGACAGGAAATAAAAGGAAAGAAAAGAAAGGAAATAAAAAGAAAGAAAAAAAGGAAATAAAAGAAATGAAAGGAAATAAAAGGAAAGAAAGAAAGGAAATAAAAAGAAAGAAAGACAGGAAATAAAAGGAAAGAAAGACAGGAAATAAAAGGAAAGAAAGACAGGAAATAAAAGGAAAGAAAAGAAAGAAAGGAAATAAAAAGAAAGAAAGAAAGGAAATAAAAAGAAAGAAATGAAATAAAAGGAAAGAACATAAATAAAAGAAAAAAGGAAATAAAAGAAATGAAAGGAAATAAAAGGAAAGAAAGAAAGGAAATAAAAAGAAAGAAAGACAGGAAATAAAAGGAAAGAAAGACAGGAAATAAAAGGAAAGAAAAGAAAGAAAGGAAATAAAAAGAAAGAAAGAAAGGAAATAAAAAGAAAGAAATGAAATAAAAGGAAAGAACATAAATAAAAGAAAAAAGGAAATAAAAGAAATGAAAGGAAATAAAAGGAAAGAAAGAAAGGAAAGAAAAGGAAAGAAATAAAGAAAATAAAAGGAAAGAAAGACAGGAAATAAAAGGAAAGAAAAGAAAGAAAGGAAATAAAAAGAAAGAAAGAAAGGAAATAAAAAGAAAGAAATGAAATAAAAGGAAAGAACATAAATAAAAAAAAAAAAAGGAAATAAAAGAAATGAAAGGAAATAAAAGGAAAGAAAGAAAGGAAATAAAAGGAAAGAAATAAATAAAATAAAAGGAAAGAAAGACAGAAAATAAAAGGAAAGAAAGACAGGAAATAAAAGGAAAGAAAAGAAAGAAAGGAAATAAAAAGAAAAAAAGAAAGGAAATAAAAAGAAAGAAATGAAATAAAAGGAAAAAAGGAAGTAAAAGGAAAGATGAAAAGACATAAAGAAATCACATAAAAAAGAAAGATATGAAATAAAAAAAGGAAAATTGAAAAAAGTAGCAATAAAAAAAAGAAAAAACTATTTGAAAAAGAAGAACAAGAAAAATGAAGAAAGTTGTTTGAAAAGAGAAAGAAATGAAATAAAGGAAAACTGAAAAAAAAGAAAGGACTTCTGTGAGGAAATGAAAGAAGGAAAATGCAAAACAGAAAAAGTTATTGAAAAAATAAAAAAGGAATTAAATTATTTTTGAAGAAAAAAAAGAAGAAATTGCAGAATGAGGGAAAAAGGTTTTGATAAAAGGAGAAAGGAAATAAATGATCTTTGAAGAAAGAAAAAAAAGAAAAATATGAAATAGAGAAAAAGTTTTTAAAAAATGGACAAAGAATTAAATTATCTCAGAATAAATAAAGAAAGAAAATGCAAAGTGGTTAAAAGAGGAAGAAGGCATTAAAATATCTCTGAAGAAAGAAAGAAAGAAAGAAAGAAAGAAAGAAAGAAAGGGTCTTTCAAAAAAAAAAAAGAAGTAACAATGAAATAAAAGACGTCTCTGATGGTGAAAATTTTCCACAAATCTGGCAATAAAAGATTTAGGCAGGTTTTCATTCTTTATTTTTGCCACTGTTCCTTACACTCTGATTCCAGAGATTTTGCAGCTTGACTGGTCACAGGACAGAAACTGCAGGACAAAATTGTCGCTCTATTCAATGTAGATGACAATGGTATTAGTTCTGGTGCCGTTGTCTTCATTGGGGAAAGAAACACTGTTCTACATAAAGATGGCAATCACCAAGAAGATAAAAATGCCAACATAATAAAACTGAAGTAATCAGAATTGCAAAAACTCAATTTGTCATTTTTGTTTTATTAATGTGTGAACGATATAAACAAAATTCTTGTATTTTTCAAAATTATTTTCTTTTTTTCAAACTTCTTTCTTAGACGAACATCATTGACTGTAATGAATGCTAGACAGGTGATTAATGTTAATGAACACAGCTACGGTATGTAGATGGAATTTATTTTACAAAATCCTATACCAAATTTGGCATTCTTTTAGAACTTGGCAGAATATTAACTTAAATCAGCAAGGATTACTGATTCTTATACCACAACCCTTTTCCATTGAACAATGATGAACATCCATTTCTTCTATATTGAGTTTGATTCTCACTGTGTGTCTGGCAATTATGGCTTTCTCTCAGACAATTTGAGTCTGTTTCATGCATGATAGCTTTCTGTGGATATCCAGGAGGCTGAAATTTGAGGTAGGTTGAAAGATCCATTTTTACAATATTCTATACCAAATGTGGTATTCATTTCGAACAGTGTTTTCCAACCTTTTTGTTACCCCCCCTCCCCACTGTAAAATTAAATTTAACCTGAATTCATCTTTCATAGCAAGATAACACTTAGGTATTAGTGCAAAAATAATTTTAATAGTTTTATTTTCTATGCCAATGATTAAAATGCTAAAAAAAAACAAACTTTTATTTGATAGCTCAATCTTTGCAGTGGCTGACTTTGGGGCTTACTGGTTAAGGCTCTGGGTTCTATGCTGCTTAAAAATAATTGTAGATCTCCTTGTTTTGTAATTTTCCATAAAAAGCTGCATAAATTTTTGTAATTTTGAGTAAAAAGCTGCATAAATTGCATTGAAACTACATTTAGCCATATAGGAAGTTGGAAAAGCGATGAAGAAGTTTGATAGCTTCACACAGCTTTAGATACTTTTCAGTAATATCCTTTTGTAGCCAAATTTGATTAAATTTGAAAATTTGGAAAAAAATTATGGATAAATGCCCACCGCCCCTCATATTAAATAAAACTTCCAGTGCCCCCTTTCAACATAACAGAGCCCTTAAGGGAGTGCTAGCAACCATGTTGGGAAAAACCAATTTAGAACTTAGCAGAATACTAACTTGAATTAGCAAGGATTCTAATTCTTATTTCATAGCTGCTTGCTATTGAGCAATGGTGAGCAAAGTACAGGGTGACCCCCAAAAAGTGGGAAATTTTGAAGTGCGTATTGCCAGACATGAGAAAGTGGCAACACTGCGAGACAGTGACCTTGAGCAAGTAAACATTTTGCCATTTAGAATTCAAGATGAAATTCACACTATCCCAGCTGAGATGTTGCAGCAGTCAATGAGGAATCTCAACAGCAGATTTCAAGAATGCATTCATACAGGAGGACGCCATCTACAGGACGTAATTTTTAAAAAATGAAAATTCCATCATTGTTTCTTAAAAGGCATGTTTTAAGGTTTCAATTACTATGGATAAAATATTTTTCTTCCATCACTCTTGGTTTTATTGGATTGTTAAAACGTTCCTGTTTTTTTGGGTCACCCTATATTAGCATTACAATCCATTTTCTTTGTGGTGAGTTTGATTCACACTAGATGTCCAGCAATTATGGCTTTCTTTCAGACAATTCCAGTGTCTGTTTCAAGCATGAGATAGCTTTCTGTGGACATCCAGGAGGAAAATTTCAAGGTAGGTTGGAAGACCTATCCCACATAGGGAAGTAACTGAACAATCTTTACACAAAATCTTCCAACTTAGACTTATACCAGACTAAGCCAGGTCCACACTTACCAGCCACAATAGAGTTCAAAAGTGTCTGCGTGGCCTTGTAGATGGATGATGAATTATTTTCTACCCTACAAACCTTTTCTCACAGATTAAATGTCAGAATCCTCTCACTACTCTATTGCTATTTCCATTGTGATGGCTACATTCATTAGTTTCATCAATTCAAACCTTCCCAGCAAAGATCCATCATAACTTTCCCAGCAAAAATCCATTGTAACCTTCCTAGCTAAGATCCATTGTAACCTTGCCAGCTAAAATCCATCATAACATTTCCAGCTAATATCTATTGTAACCTTCCCAGCAAATATCTATTGTAACCTTCCCAGCAAAGATCCATTGTAACCTTCCAAGCTAAAATCCATCGTAAATTTTTTTCTAGCTAAGATCCATCATAACATTCCCAGATAAGATCCATCATAACCTTCCCCTGCTAATATCCATCATGACCTTCCTAGTTAATATCCATCATAACCTTCGCAGCTAAGATCCATCATAATCTTACCTAGCTAATATCCATTGTAACCTTCCTCAGTAAATATCTATTGTAACCTTCCCAGCAAAGATCCATTGTAACCTTCCCGGCTAAGATCCATATTTGACCTTCCTCAGCTAAGATCCACCATAACCTTCCAAGCTAAAATCCAACATCCATCATAACATTCCCAGATAAGATCCATCATGACCTTCCCCAGCTAAAATCCATCATAATCTTCCCAAGCTAAGTTCCATCATAACCTTCCTCAGCTAAGATCCATCATAACAAGAACACTGGGACAACTCATCCCTATTCACTTTATATTTCATTGTTAAGTAGGAAGTTTCATTCAGAAGCTTCTTCCATAGAACTGCTACTTTGTGAAACAAACTCCCGAGAGGATGCTTCTCCAATTGCTACAATCTTAAGCTCTTCACATCTAGGGTCAACTATTACCTTTCCTACATATAATCTGAAGATTTTACTTCATCCACTTATGTCCATACAGCACCTTCATTTAGTAACTATCTCCATTGAGTGGCTCTTGGGCCTTGAATTGGGAGAACAATCAGTAAAAAAAGAAAGAACATATTAAATATCAGACACCTTGTCATAAAGCAATTGTTATCAAGACTGTTATTCACCATTGTTACTACTATACTCATAGTCTTGTGCCACACTAAGCAAAAATTAGTTCATGTAATTTGCCATGATGCAATATTTAACAAACTAGCTTACACTGGCCTTGTAACAGACTAGGCTAAACTTAATATATATCAAATCAACTATGTTGCCATAAAATAATGATTAATAACTTAATGAAGCTCACCATTATTATTTCTATAAGTGCCATCATCATAGACTTGTGTCGGACTACAACTCAAACTGCCTAGTTTGAATTCAGAGTTGCTCTTTTCCTAGACTGGTTGCCAGTCAAGGCTAGAGTGCCAAGTCTTCTCTGATATTTAACCTATAGCTTGAGGTTGAGAGGAAGAAATGGATCTATACCTTTTACAATGGCATTAATGAGAAGTGAACATGAACAGTCAGCAAGATCTGAACCTTGCTTTTGGATTACATTTTTATGCTGTTAACTTTTATGCCACTTGCATCAGAATTTCCTTTTTATTACTCTAATATTCTTTCTCTATGTGCTGCGTCCTTTCAGAATGTCGATAATTGTGGTACTCCACAGCTTCCTATCCTTCCTCGGTAAGATTTGTCTTTTCGCCTATCCCTTCTACTCACTGTTCTGCCAACCATTTACACGAGCTTGTCAGGTAGGTTACCTGCTGTTTCTCAATATGTCTTTTGAGTATCAAATTTACCAATCCTGCTTTCCTCATTATGTGTTCAAGAAATGTCAACTATCTCTTTCTGTTTTTAAGTACAAGAGTTCTTTCTGTTTTCATTTTCCCTAAAAATCTCGCGTTACTCATGTGCTCCATCCATTTCTGTTGCCTCCAGGCTTCTCTTCATCTTTGAGGAAATTTTTCAGCTTTCATTACCATATAGGAGGATTGGTATTTTATAAGCAATCAGCTCTCTTTCCTTTGTTTCTAACAAAATTTTCCTGTTTCTTAATACTTTGCTTAGTTTTTGGAAGGTAACTTTTGCACTACGATGCACCTTCAGATTTTAGTGTCACATTTTCCATCCTCTGTTCAAACACTTCCCAGATATGGAAACTTCTGTACTTGTTTGATTTTCAAAACTCCAATTTGGGGTTCACGTAAAAAAGAAAAAAACTCTTGTTATTACCATGTTTTAACTGATACACTCTTCAACCTTTTTTCTTTAAAAAAATAGGGCAGCCAATATGAAGTTAGAAAATCTAATGTTTGTAAATGGCTAAAATGCTATGATAATAATAAAAATGATGAGGATACTAGGCTGAATAAATAAGTGAATAAAATTATGCTTTAGCAATTGGAACATTGAAAAATACCTTCCAAAAGCTAAGCAAAGTATTGATAAACAGAAAAATTTCATTCGAAACAAAGAAACATATAATATCAGTCCTCCTATAGGCTGTGAATGCTGAATAATAATAATCTACTCATAGATGAAGAAGAGACTTGGGTTCAACAGATATGTGGTTCAACAGAAAGATTCTGAGAATACCATTGACTGAACATATGAGCAATGAAAAAGTTTTAGGGAAAAGGAAAACAAAAATAATAATTAGAATCAGAAAGAGATAGCTGAAGTTTCTGGGACACATAAAGAGCAAAGAGGGCTTAGAAAATATGACACTCCTAGGACATATTGAAGGCAAGAGGGACAGAAAAGCAGTGCATAACCTACATAAGGAAATTATGTAATGGTTGGTAGAACAGAAATTAGGAGATATAGCAAAAAGACAAACTTTACTAAGGGCTACAAAGGACAGGAAGATGTGGAGAGACATGATCACCAAAGTTCTGACAGAATATGACACTTAGAAGAAAAAGAATTTAAACAACTGCTAACTCAAAACAAATTCCCTTTTTCAAAATGTCAGGTTTTAGTCAAGAAATCATAAACCTTCCAAGTTTCAATTTCATATCTGTGTAAATAATCTGTGCTTGGATTATATTTTTTAAACCCACTGAAGTCGATTAGTTATTGTTGATTTTTCATGTCAGTAGTCTCAGAGACAGTAGGGATCAGCCACTCCAATAATGAGGGATACAGCTGTCACTTCCATAACACACATTTTCTTTAATTTTATGCCAATGTCCATATATTTTTTTCAACTTTTCCCTCTTCTATATAATAAATGCAAATGTCAGTGTGTCACTGTTTCACACTGTTTCAACTTTACTCCTAGAGGCCGTAGTCCAACATATTATGCCATTTTGGAATCAGGCCGACTCCGTGAGCAAATTAAAAACATTTCAAGTCAGATCAAGATCTGCAATCCTGAAATTTTGGATTCTCAAGTTTTCATTACTGCGATTTTTTTTGCTGACTTTTTTATGTCATTTTTTGTGACAAATTTTTTTGTACAATAACAATTTTTATAACTTGGAAGTAAATTGGTGAATAATAGAAATGAATTGCGAAATCCAGAGAAAGTCAGCCATGAAATGAAAATAATTTTTTGTATGGAAAGTAAGGACCTACATACATCAAATTGTCTTTAAATTAAGTAGTGGCAGAAGAAATATTGAAATTTTAAAAGGTAAGCTTAAATATTAATGCAATACTTGAATGCAGCAATCAGTTTTATGTTCTTCTGTAGTTTATTGTTGCCTATCACATCTACCTATTGGGATGAAGGCCTAACCAAGAGCCTTCCGCAGGAGCTAGTTTAAATACTGCCTGATAGGGCGGCTTTTAAGCTAGTATTCTGTATAACTGATATCCACTGGGACTTCCAACATCCATGATCTGACAAATCTTATTTTTTCATGACAACAAGATCTGATCTCTTGGATTTTGTCAAGAATCTCATGATATATAGCAGGAGCACCAGACCAGATATGGCAATATGAATGAATGGTAGATTTATAAATGTGCAAGATGGATTCTTACCCCCAAAATTATCTGGCACAACATAGTAAAATAAATTTCCTAGCAGCAGACTCAGTAACTGATTCAATAGAATCTTTGCACTTCATATCAATGGAAAACATGAGACCAAGAAAGTGCAAAGAGTTACTCTCCTGGAAGTTAGCATTAATCCTGGTGATGGAGGATAAAAATGATGCTCTAGGATGAGTAAAGAATAGCAGTTTCATTTATGAGGTGTTAAAACGTACAGGCAGTTTCTTGCCCCAGTTAACAACTGACCGGAGGTCATTTCTGAGAGCAGTTTTACTTAGTAGGACCTTTTATCAATATATTGGAAATATGTTGATTGTTTGGGTAAAATATTTTGACTGTGACCAGTCTCTGGAAATAATAAATTATGTCCAGCGTAATGTACCATATTCCTTCAAAGTGCAACTAAGAGTTACAATATTAATTGTGATTGTCATACTTGAAAACAATGTGACACCCATCACGCATGCACACATATATATATATATCAAGAACAGTTTTGAGGAAATTGTAAGACAAAATGGAAAAAAAAAAACTGTCTGGCATGACACAGTGAACCAACCTTTCTAGGAGCAGAGCTAGCAGTTAAATATAATCATTCTACTTAATGTCAGTGGAAAATGAAACCAAGAAGGTGCAATGAGTTGGTCTCCTGGAGGTTAGCATCTTTTATTATTAAATTATTTGATTTTTTTTTCCTATTCTCATGGCTGAATGCAATTAGATGTTTATTATTATCATTATTATTATTATTTAATAGGGGACAGAAAATGTGATACCAACATCCAAAGTGGCATTGGAATACAACTCAACAAACTGTTAAAACAAAGTAAAATACGTACAAAAAAAGGGCATTTTTACTTAGAATCAGAAAGAGATAGTTAAAATTTCTAGGGCACATAATGAGGAAAGAAAGATTAGAGAATTTGACACTCACAGGATATATTAAACGTAAGATTGATAGAAATAAAGAATGAGTAGCCTATCTAATGAACTTGAGTAAATGGATGACAAAACAGGGTCTGGAAGTGATAGTGAATATACAAACTTTATTAAGAGCTACAAAGGATAGGAAGTTGTGGAGATCCATCATCACCAAAGCTTGAAAATACATATGTTTTTCTAATACGTCTGCATGTTTATGTATCTGATTGTGTATGTATTGTCTTTTGCAAGATTTCACCCTCCCTTGCCTCTGTTTCTGCTTCAAATGTATCTGTGTTGTCATGAGGTTCAGGGCAACATTTGATCTTAACGTTTATTCCAACTTAATTTCAATAAAAACAAAATAAATAGAAAAACATGTTTTTTTTTTCCTCTGTAATTTTATAATTTTAAGCTTAATATAGATTAAATTTAAATTTTAAAATTGGTAAATTTTAATTTCAAATTTTATCGTATATTTTAATATTTATTAGTTAGAATAAATTCTATTTTAGACTAACCCCAACATTAAAGCATTAAATAATTATTATAATGTTCGTCTGTTGTCAAGTTTTTTGAATTCTCATATACTTGTATTTTGATTGGTCATTGCAGCTTATGTAACAGTGTTTCCCCTTAGCAAGGGGTGTTTAATTGATTTGAACCTTTTAAAACCATTTATTCTACATTCAACACCATCATTTGATAAGACACCAGAAGTTTTGAAACAAAATGGATATTTTTGTAGTGATTTTATAACATATTTATGTTATAATTTTCGAATAAATAATTATATTTGCTCTAGTCTGTATTGAGCACTCTTTTAAGAATAGTATTTGTTGGTTATTGGAATTTATTCCGTATACACCAATCCTATACTTGGATATATATATATATATATATTTTTTTTTAAGTGTTTCACCCCAAGCAAGACGAGAAGCCACTAGGATGCAAGGGGTTACAGAAAATTTGGAGCAAGATCAGATAGGAGTGATAGAAGAAAGGATGAGGAGAAGGGTAGTGGAAAGATCAAGGCAACTGGAGATGTCGATTGACATTACATTTAAATAGTTGGAGATTATAGCTCTCAGGGAAACTGGAATAGGGAAGGGAGTTCCACAGGTGAGAGGTGCAAGACATGAAGCTATCGGAGTAGAAGAGACGGCTACATTTAGGAGTTTTGAAAGTGAAGGGGTGAGAGCGGGATGCCAGCCTCATAGGGCGCTTGAACTCATGAAGTCTGGGAACCAGCGAATGCAGCTCCTCGGAGCAATTACCATGAAAGTATTTGTAAAACAGACAGAGAGGTAAGCGTCTGTGAGAAAGTGACTGTAGATGAGATGCCAGAGCAGGGCCAATTATATTGCATATATATATATATATATATAAAATATATATATATATATATATGTAGCAAATATATATATATATATATATATATATATTTACTTATATTTAATATTGTATAAATGAAATTTACTTGTGATATGTAAATACAGCATGTTTAGGTGAGTTACATGATTTTATGATTTATGTATTGTATATAGCAAAATGACTTGTAAAAGGTTGAAGGGTGAAAATTTGGCCTTGTAAAAATATCCAACTCATCTACAAAGAAGAGGAAAGAACAAAAAGAAAACAAAGTGTATATCCAACATATCCTGATATTTTTTAGGCGTTTTACCAAAATTGTTTTTTGAAAAGGTAAAATGCAAGATTTTTATATTACAGAAATAGTTGAAGTGATTTGCAAAAACTGTTTTTTTTTTAGTTCTTATGAACACGATTGTTGTACAAACGTCAATGGTTGGGTCACAGAAATATTTCTCAATAAACCCTTCAAGAAACTTTTACTTCAAATACTCTCCTTTTGTTTATACATCATGTCAAGCAGAGTAGAAGATACATTATTGTATTTTTTTAACCCAAGCAAGGTAACAAAGCCACTAACATGCAGAGGGTTACTGAGTGTGAAGAAACATACGGGAAAAAATATTAAGGAGAAAGGACGCTAAAAGAACAGATATATAACAGGTGGCATTTTACAGGTATACCTCACTCTACATCATTAAATGGTTCCAGGGCTCATGACTTAGGTCAAATATCAACTTATGTTGAAATAACCACACTATAAACTGCAAATAAGCACTCCCCATTGCATATCACAATATTTATGATTTAAACATACAGTATTTTGTGTTGTAGTGAAAAACAACAACACAAGAGTACCACCTGTTGGCAGTTATTCGAAATAAGAACATCTGCTGAACATACTTTATTATGCTATTTTTTGTTTTTAATGATTTTATGATATATATATATATATATATATATATATATATATATGCTCTTTTATGTAACATACATAATATTATTTTTAAATTTATTTAAATATGGTTTTATGAGTGTTTATAGTTATTTAAGTGTATTGACATTTCTAATATTTTTAACGGCTGTGGTAAACTAGAGTTAAATGACCTAAGGCGAGATTATTCCATATAATATTTAAGAAAAACCAACATATCTTCGAAAATGACCTAACTCGAAATGACTTATCCAACAGATTAAATAATATTTATGTTGGTCACACCACAAACTTGCTTTCATGGTGCTTGACTCTACATTTAAATGATAACTCTAACATTTTTGGACATTTAAAACAGGCAAGGATTTTCCGGAATTGTTGACAACACAACTATGCATAAACATGAAAACAATAAACAAAAATTAAAAATTCTTGAAGCTTTATGCATAAAACAGTTGAAACCTAACCTGTTATAAATTAATACTTAATATTTCTCGTTTTTCACTCTCACATGGTCATGTGTGATGTCATGAGCTGCGACGTGATTTTCATTTCCGCATCTCGTATATACATATTTGTCGTTACTTGGAAATTTTAAATCAGCAAAGGCGGACTATCATTGTTGTTTTGTCCGTGTGTTGTTTGATATATTGAAATTGTCATCTTTGATAATGGATTGTGTAAGCCGAAAGCTTAGATTGGATTTAAACATGTATCAATATGGTGAGTTCCTTTCGTCTTTCAATGATAATATTATTAAACTTATCAGACAATATGAAAGGAACTTACTTAAAATAAATAGACAAAACTTGTCTATGTTATTTAATGAAATATGCATTAATATATATATATATATATATATAATAATATTAATATAATACCACAGAATGTATAGATTGTTTTAAACAAACACTGTTTAGTGTTTGTTTGTCAGATGGTGAGTATTAATTTCTTTCATATTTTACACTCACACTGGAGTATTTACAAATTTTAAATGTATGTAAATTTTAATCATTAATTTACATCTTTTAGATGTACTTCAAATCTTATTCATACCAATTTTGATACAATAATTTTGCCAACCTGAAGAAATGTTGGCCTAAAGGCACCTTGGTTAAAAAAAAAACACTAAACAGTGTTTGTTTAAAACAATCTATGCATTCTATGGTATTAAACTATTATATATTTTTTTAATTGGCAAGGCAGTAAAGCCACTAAGCTACAAGTGTGTGGAAGAATTAGGAACAGAAACATTAATGATGAGCAGGAAGAGGAAAGACTAATCAGGAGGACAGTAGATAGTGATTAACATTGCATTAACGACATCAGTGTATGAATTTCTGGGAATTATAAACCTAATGTCTCAGTAACTATTTTTTTATTTATTGCAATTTTTTCGTTATTATTATTGCATATTTTTTTACAGAGCTCATATTGCAATTTTTGTACTTTTCTCTAGCACTTCTTATTACTGGTTCCCATATTGTATTCATCACTATGCTTGGTCAGCTCAGAAGATTTTTGTGGCTTAGCATATGTGCTGATTCCCTAAGTTTTCATAAAATATGAAAACTTAAGGAATCAGTACAAATCCTATAGCAGTAGGAAACCAATAATACCTCATCTTAGACACATAGACAGATACTGAAAAGTAAATTTATTCAATAAAATTGCCATCAACTTCAACTACAGCCTCCAAACGACTTCAGAATCTCCGGAAACTCTTCTGGACAGTTTCATTATTTAAGTTGGTAAATACTGCCATGATCCTTGCTTTCAGTTCATCTTTGATGTTACAAGAAGTTTTGTTGGTCTCTCACTTAACTGTGTCCCACACATAATAAACAAGGGGGTTGCAGTCTGAGGTGTTAGATGACCAGATGTAAGGGGTCATGTTGTTGCATAAATTGTCTTACAGCCATGACTGGCTTCTCCTGCTTGTGTGGCATGGTACAGAGTTTTGTTGCCAGACATAAGATCTTCCAGCAGCCACTGCCTTGATCCAAGAGAGCACTACTTCCTCAAGGCACTTGATGTAGGCTTCCATGTCCAGTCTGAGGCCCTGTGGGAAGATGAACGAAGGAATAATGATATCATCACTCTAAACCAGCATTCCGCCAGTAAAGCCCAGGGATTCCGCAAGAAGTTACACAAGAACTATGATTGACAGTAATTTTTAATTCTCCTTCATGTGTGTCTGTCAAAAACACGACCCAATATTAAAGATTTGTGCAAGAAACATCAGGCTCAAATTTCTCATTGAATTTTTAATGAAAATAAATGTAATCCATTTAAACTGAAGTTATTTTAATACATGTGTAATAACCGTAGAAGCACGATTAAAATTGCATATGGACGTCAACAATTTTTACAGTATGTCTTTGTATTTTTTTGTAAATAAATCTGAAGATGAGTATTTTTATTTTATTTTAATAATTGAAAGCTTTGTTTTTTGCATAAGACAATTAATTTATTGCAGGGGTTCCTCAAGCCACTGGAATGTTTCCTTGTGGTTCCGCTCCAGCAAAAAGGTTGAAAACCACTGCTCTAAACACTTATGTAATCACCATTAGACTCATCCAACTCAACTCTGCACTGTCCTTGGATTGACACACAAACATGCTGAAATGCTCATATAGGAGCTTCAGCTAGAAATGCCAAGCAATACAGCATACATTGCACCCTATATATATATATATAAATAAAAATGTAAAATAATAATAATAATTATAAAATAAATGATTATAATGTAGGCTCTACTTGTATATTAAACACTATTTTAAAAAAAAAAAACAAAAATATTAAAGAACTTCAGATACTTAACATAATGGTTCTTTTCTATATATTTATATATATTTTATATATATATATATACATATATATATATATATATAATATATACATATTATATATATATATATATATATATATATATATATATATATATATATATATCTGATTGTCTGTTGATTTTATTGCCTCTGTCATTAAAAAAAGATTTATAAAATTAAGATCTTCCCAAGAGTTGAATATCCAAACTATAGGAAAGAAGACAGATAATCTCTCTATTAAGCAGTCATTCTGTTACTTAGAAAAAACAAAAAATGAAATGAAATCCTCACACACTTTGGGTCCTGTCACTGGATCTAACCAACGCCTTTATCCACTGTGCCTTGTTTCCTTGAGAGTGTGAGTTCAATACCTGGTTAAGGCAGTGGAGAACTTTCAGAGAGGAATTAACAGGAGATAACTGATAACTGACATCCATAAAACTTGGCACATGAAACTAGAACAGTCTACTCCAGTGAGTGAAATAAAGGGTTCAGTTCGACATTCCAACAACTTGAAGAAGGCTGGAACATACAATGGCCGAAACGTGGTAATAAATATAGTGACAAAGATGAGGACAATAGTCTGAATAATGTAGATAGTTAACATTTGAATGGTGTAATTTTTTTCTTTTTATTTCTGTGTTTGCTTTTTGCATTTTGCACTCAGCATAACGAAGAAGGGAAGAAACTGAATATTGAAAATTGAAAAGGATACTAATACAATAATACCAAAAATGTTGTAATTAAAGAACTCTCATAGTAAATATATGGAAATATATGGAAATGTTATTGAGTTTCTTTTCTAAAAAATCATCTCATAGAAATTCAAATATATATGTGAATTTTTTCCCCAGGTAATAACGAGTATACCTATATATATATATATATATATATATATATATATATATATATATATATATATATATATGAAACACACATAAAAGTTATA
>CAHIKZ030002556.1:377500-392500 GCA_903632075.3 Acanthosepion pharaonis
TACAAAGTAGAGCAAAATATTATTATAATAAATAACAATAAAAACATTTTACATTGCTACACAAAAACTTTCATGTTTCGGTACTAAGATGGTAACTAATCATGCAATAGTAAATAACTTATCATAAAAATGATTTATTAGGGAAATTTCTTTTCATAGTTAAAGTCGGGGTCATAAGGTCAGAATTAAAAATATATATTATGGGTATGTCTAGATTAACCAATGAACATCATGTCTATGCTAACATAAAAATAAGGACAGAGGTTGGAGGTGGATGGGTTATTATTACATGTCAAGAAGACTGATGCTTAGACATGTCATTCAATGATACTAGGGAACAATGACGAATGTATTATTGGTGTATCCAAATATGATTTGGTGAAGTAGACAGAAATTTATTAAAAAAAATTTAAAAAGAAATTTTTTTAACATACTCAGAAAACTTCTTAAAGGGGTCTATAAGTAAAATTAAAAATGTGGATTATACTGAATAGATGGTAAAAACTGGCAATATTATAGTTAAATAAATCAAATAAATTTTGGCTGGACCATTATATACTAATAAAATAAAGGCAATACAATTATAATATGTAATTATTTATGAAAAAATTATTTAACTATATTTTAAAAAGAAAGGCAGGCAATGGTGGCATAGCACCATTAATTCATTTTTTTGGTTTAACATTTTTTTATTTTTAGGAAACTTAATAATATGCAATTTTTCTTGTAAACATAGGGGACATGGATCATATAAGGATTTACAGGTTCTAGTTATTTTTAATATTTTCCATTTTACCTCAGGAATTTTGTGCCAAAAATATTTAGAAAGGGACATTCTGTTATGATATGCGTAGTTGTTGAAAAATGATACATGTTGATACCACCAAGTCTTAAAGGAATTTGTGGTACTATCTATATAAAACTTTTTATCTGTTGTTTTTTATTAATGAACTGTAAAAGATCTGTTCTTATCCATAACAAATATTAATAGAAGGTTATAATTTTACATGTAATATATATATATATATATATATATATATATATATATTTAATTTGAATAAAAACAGACCACATTAAGAATCCATGTAATAAGTTATTTCACCATAACCCCTTTAACAGGCTTCTGGATCATCAGACTTTACTTTTGGAAGTAAAATCTGATTATCCAGAACCCTGTTAAAGGGGTTATGGTGAAATAACTTATTACATGGATTCTTAATGTGGTCTGTTTTTTATTCAAACATATCTGCTCTGAATTTTACATTGAGCTCTCTGGATATCATCCTCCTCGGGTCTACCTATACGTATTACCTAAGTTTGCATAAACTAAATATATATATATATATATATATATATATATATATATATAAAATATATATAAAAGTTTCAAATTAAAAATTATAATGTTTTATTTTATGAAAGTATTTATTTATTTTATATATATTTGATATTTCAAATTGTCCTCAATTTTCATCAGAAATAACTGTTTGTTACAAATAAATTAAAATTACTGTTTGTTGGCAAGTAGCGTCCTTCATGAGATGGGACGCGTCGTGATATGGAACATCACTGTTCAGATATTCCTAACTTAAATCTAACTGTCATAAATATTTAAAAAAAATTTTTTTACTATATCTAAAGAAATTGCTTAGCTATTGAAATATTTATAAAGATTTAAAACACCTAAGTCCCTATTCAACCCTAATTTATGTGTATTTAATTTTAAAATCCAATATGTTTCTTTTTTCTGCGTGTGAATGTGGAAGTAAAAATCGGAATCTATTAATAAACATTTGCAATTTTCTAATGTGTGTCCTGATTGATTGTAGTGTTTAGCTATGGGGAATAAGGGTTGTTTTGATGTATTGTTTGTTTATGGTTATTAAAACGAAATCCAAAATTGTTACCCAGACTAACCAATATATCCACTATTAGGACATAAGTTGCAGAATAAATAATAGATTATGTTAGCTGGGTACTACAATCAATCAGGGTAGAAGGTGCAAATGTTTACCTAGATTCGATTTTACCCATTCTGATATTGGTGTTAAATACGTAAAATGTGATTAGGACTTATGTTTTAAATGTTTATAAATATTTAATACATTTTATAGTAAAAAAAACCCTTATTCCCCATTTTAAACAGGGAAGGAATATCTGAACAGTGACGTTCCATATCACGTGACGTCCAAGGGTATCGCTAAGGATGCTACTTGCCAACAAACAGTAATTTTAATTTATTTGTAACAAACAGTTATTTCTGATGAAAATTGAGGACAATTTGAAATATCAAATATATATATAAATAAATAAATACTTTCATAAAATAAAAACATTATAATTTTAATTTGAAACTTTTTCTATATATACGTATTAAGAAAGTATACGTATTTCATTTATATATATATATATATATATATATATATATATATATATATATATATATATTTCACATTTTATGTTTTCTTATAACACCCATTTTATATCTGTGCATATGTTTGCTTTTATAATTTAGTGGACATTAATTTTTACGAGTGGGTTTATTATATATTGAAATGATAAAATATGGTCTCATCATATAAAAGATCAAACTAAAATTTTTCTGTGTGTGTTTTATTTATGTTAAACACACGTCAACATATGGTGCCCTATAGAGAAAGACGCATTATTTCATGTTGGCTGCTTCTCTTTTATTGCAACAACCTCTAGATTTTAGAGTCTTTCTTTACACTATGTTCTGTATAAAATTTGTTTATTCTAAGCATTATTTTGTTTATTTGTTAGATGTTCATCTATATGTTCTTGAATTGCCCTATATTTTGACAAATGACAAGTTAACCTGCAAGAGAGTGTGGTGCATGTGTGGCCATTGTAAGAATTTAATGTTGTTTGTTAATACAAAACATCGAATCTAATACTATAGTTCATCAACTCAAACATCTACCCTATGTAAAAATAATGATATTCATCAATTATTATGTCTTTTAGAAGATTGTAATTTTTTACATATATGACACACAAAAGACTTTTGAAGAGTCTTGAAAGTGACTTTCTCCTCACACACTCTCATGTACCCCATGAGCTTGGCATCAGACCTGTAAATTTTATCACAAAACTGACATAAGTACCCTGCAGGTCTGTCTCTAAAGACATTCACATAGTCAGCACTAGACTGCCAATTTTCATATATATATGTATATATATATATGTATGTACTTTAAAAATCAGGAGTTCAGTTGAATCTGCTACCTTGGTTTCAACCTTATGGTATCCTCACGTGATTTTTTATCAAATGACCCCCTAAGGCTTTTTTTATTTTAAAAAAAAAAAGCACTACTTATTATTTAAAAAAATAAATAAACACATGACGTTGGGTGTAATGGAAAGGGTGGAGAAGAATGTGAAAAAGAAAGAAGAAGAAAAAGAAGATGGGGTGGGGAGAGAAGAAAAGCTCCTACCAAAGTAGGTCTTAGAGACGACCATCCTTCTTCAAATTTGCATTGCATATCAGAAATTTTTTCTTAACTGCATATGAGGCTGGAAAAAATGTATTTTACCACCCCCACCAATGCATTTACAATACACTTGCTTTTCTTCTCTTCCCCATTCTTTTTTTCTTCCATGTTCTTCTTCGAACCTCACAGACTAGTGCTATAGAATCACAAAGAAAGAATTGTACCTAATAGCAAAAATCTGATCACTTGAGGACTTTCAGCAGCAGCAACAATTAAAATGGACAGCACATAATATTGACCTTCTTCACTAATTAGAACAAAAGTTTAGACTGGAAGATCAACTCACTATTGGAAAAAGCAATAACAGTAACATATTTTCCTGAAAATTTTTTAATGTAGTTTGACAATTGTTTCAAAAAAGATTTCACAAAGTCCTTAATATTATGAGAAGCATTTCACATGTGAGTTTTTAAATTTGTTTTTTTTGCTAATTTGTTTCTTTTTTTTAACAGCACATCAAAACCTTATGGGTTTTTTAATGCCAAAATTTAAGTTTCATGTGAGTTTGAGTAATTTTTTCTTTTTTTAAAAATCTGTTACTGGTAACTTATTTTTTTTTTTTTAAATCTATTTTTAGTATTTTTTTTTTCTATGAAAATACATTTTCATATTTTCACTTATTTTTGAGCCCAGTTTTATGGGGGTTCACTATTTGTCAATAGATGGGAACTTAACAGGTGCTATGACCCCGGGTCAGAGTGGATCTCGGAACAACAGCAATTAAGAAAGTCCTTGCCAAAATCCAGAGACGAATATGCAGTGTAATAGGCACTGATCTGACATCTAGTCTACAATCACTTTCCCACAGATATGCCGTGGCTTTCCTCTGTCTTTTCACAGCTACTGTTCCAATAAGTTACTTTTACTGGTTCCCAGACTTTAAGCGAGCTACTAGGGGGGCATCTTGGTCCCAAACTTTCACTGTCAAAACGGTTAAATATAATCATCTCTTCTACTTAAACAGCTTCTTCTCTAACACTTCCCGTCTGTGGAACTCCCTTCCCCTTACTTGCTTCCCTGAGGACTATAATCTCCAAACATTCAAGTGTAATGTCAATCAACATCTGACACGCTGAGCTTATTCCCTGTTGATCTCTGTAGCATTTCTTCAAACATGCCTTTTTACTCTTGTTCTCAATCCTCTGTAACCCCTTGCATTCTAGTGGTACTCCCATCTTGATTTGAGTGAAATGCTTTAAAAAAAAAAGAGGTTGCATGTTCTTCAAAGTCTTCCAGTCAGAGGCCTTGCTGCTGGATGTAGTTTATTATCATACTCAGGAATATTTTCCTAGTAATGATGTTGGTATATATTAATTATGTGGGATCTGTTTATTACTAAATGAGAATGTAATAAAAATCCTCCATTTCAGGTCCACTAAAATCTTTTCAACTTGGGTTCAGTTTAAACTGAAATCTTTTTTTCTTATTTTCCCTCCCTATATCTCAAGACTAATTATTAGTCTGGAGAGTGAAAATTGAGAAGTTTTCATTTAAAATCAAAACAATATGAAACTTAATAGAAATAGTAGGGTACAAAAATATGAAGATATCAGTTAAAAACTAACAGACAAATAAAAATAATTTTCAAAAATGTTTCTCATTATAAAAAATACACTTAAAGAAGTTTGTAGATTACATAAAAGTAAGTAAGTAAATAAACTGAAATCAGCAAACTCTTTCAATCTTTTTTAGCTGGTTATTTTACTTTATGAATAATGGACATGTTAATCAAAAATGGGCACTGTACAGCTGGTAACGAGATATTGCAACCGATGGATATATTTTATTTTATGCATAACATGGAGACATTGATCAAAAATGGGCACTGTACAGCTGGTAGCGAGATATTGCAACCGATGGATATATTTTATTTTATGCATAACATGGAGACATTGATCAAAAATGGGCACTGTACAGCTGGTAGCTTAGATATCGCAGAACCGATGGATATATTTTATTTTATCCATAACATGGAGACATTGATCAAAAATGGGCACTGTACAGCTGGTAGCGAGATATCGCAACCGATGGATATATTTTATTTTATGCATAACATGGAGACATTGATAAAAAATGGCTGGTAGAGAGATATCCCAACCGATCGCATGTCCTGAAATGTGTCACCAAGACAATAATCAGTGTGCACTGGAAACGAGGCTAGTTGGGCATACTACCAAGTTATTTTCTCTCTTAGCGGAAGCAATTGGGAATGAGGATTTATACATTATGCAAATCCCTCAAAGGGAATGAAATTTATAATTCACAGGGTTTCCCATCCTCATCCAATTCCTAGCCACAACCACTAAGTAGATGAAGACAAAACAGGTAAGGTATTCTTCAATTTATTAACAGATAAGCGACTTTGAACAGAATTGTGCACGTCTGTTCAACAATGCCCAAAGAATACGTTCTCTAATATCCTGTTGAACATGTAAATAGGAAACTCTCAAGTTTGTGATGAAACTAAATGACATTTTTGCTTTTTGCTTTTTTTTCATTTTTTTTATTACTCAATTTTACATTTATTTATTTATTTACTTTCTTTTTTCCTCTTTATTTATTTACTTATTTTCTCTTTCTCTTTCCCTCACTCTTTTCCACCCCCCTTAGTCATTTATTTATTTACCCTCTTTCTCTTTCCCTCTCTATCCCCCCCCCACTCTTAGTCATTGTACTTACATTCTTATAGTTATTTGATTGAATAACATTGTCTATTGGTGTCATCAATTCTCATCATCAGAATTCTTTTTATGCACACACAAACACACACACAAGCACATATACATATATATATATATATATGTGTGTGTGTGTGTGCGTATTGTGTATGGCTACTAGATAAGTGAACCAACTTAATTAAGTTCATCACTTAACAATATATATATATATATATATATATATATATATATATATATAATATAAGCAGCTCAAACACTAATATTCCATGGTTATAATTTATTATATTGGAATCAAAATCTTTTTGAATTTGTAGGTCTGATAAATTGGATCGTGATTTCGATTCCAATGTAATAAATTATAAACATGAAATATTAGTGTTTGAGCCTTTTATATTATATTCTTACTCTGTCCTGGACATTGAGTTCTACCTGGATTCTATCCTCTTGGGAATTTTTGTATATAAATATAAATATATATTTGCATGTGTGTGTGTTTGTGTTTGTGTGTATTGTGTATGGCTATGAAGTAAGTGAACCAACTTAATCAAGTTCATCACTTAACAATATATATATATATATATATATATATTTTAAAACATTTTTATGCTTATACATTCTTTTTATAGATGCAAATATTTAAGTAAATGCTCTATTTATAATAAACAGTATTAATGACATTTACTAGCCTGAATGTCCGAGAAATTTTCATAGAAAATATGTCCTCTGACAGGAATCGAAAATAACCTGTAATTTGTTGTTAACTGGAGCAAGGAATGGCTTGTTTGTTTTAATGCCTCCAAAAGTAAACTGAACTCTTAATCATCTCCAAGAAGCTTTTTGACTTTCATTAGCATGGCTGATGCTAACCTCTAGAAGTGTAATTCAGTACATCTCTTTGGTCTAACGGTTTCCTTGCCTGATATGAATTAGAATGATTATATCAAATCAATTGCTAAGTCAGCTGCTTTGAAAGTTGGTTCACTGTGTCATTTTAAACAATTTTTCTCCCGAGAATCTATCTTGCGCCTTTGTCAGTCTACCATTTTTCTGTACATTGAATATAGTTGCCACATCTGATCTGGTGCTTCTGATATGTATCTAGAGTTTCTTGACAAAATCTAAAGAATCTGCAATGTTATCAGTCTTGACTTGGCATCTCAGCTTTAATCTCATTCCAATCATCATAATGTAACCTTTTCTATTAACATTTTTATGGTGATTGTTCTGATAAGATTTCCTTTTAGGTACCTCAACATTTAAGTGCAGTACTAGATTGGCAGCTAGGTCTCATCATTTTATTGTTGAAATCGCTAAATGTAGCCATAGCTTCTATTCTATTATATTTTTCTCAATTTTGGCACTTTCTTCTATCTTCTTACTTTCTTGCCGACTATGATCTTCAAAAAATTGAAACCAATGTCAGTCACCATTTTCTGTCTCATTCAATCCAGTTCTTTTATTGTTCTTTCTCTTCAATAATTTTTTCTCAATTTTCTTCACTCTCTTGTCATTCAGTCTCAGTAACCCCTTGTGTCTTTAGTACCTTAGTTAGGGGATGAAGTGATTAAAAATGTATAGAAGGTAGCTGCAATGTAATGCCCTCTAGAATTGGTTAAACTAGATATTGCTTCAGCTTGTCTCTAGATTGCTTTCACATATGAGAAATACTCCTAATTTGATTAGTAATCATGTTAGAAATACTCCTACTTTGGTTAGCAATCATGTTAGAAATACTCCTACTTTGATTAGCAATCACATGTAAGAAATATTCCTACTTTAGTTAGCAATCATTTTAGAAATACTCCTACTTTGGTTAGCAATCATGTTAGAAATACTCCTATTTGGTTAGCAATCATGTTAGAAATACTCCTACTTTGGTTAGCAATAATGTTAGAAATACTCATACTTTGGTTAGCAATAATGTTAGAAATACTTTTAATTTGATAAGCAATCAAATTAGAAATACTCCTACTTTGGTTAGCAATCACGTTAGAAATACTCCTACTTTCATTAGCAATCATGTTAGAAATACTCTTACATTGGTTAGCAATCATGTTAGAAATACTCCTACTTTCATTAGCAATCACATGTTATAAATACTCCTACTTTCATTAGCAATCATGTTAGAAATACTCTTACTTTGGTTAGCAATCATGTTAGAAATACTCCTATTTGGTTAGCAATCATGTTAGAAATACTCCTACTTTAGTTAGCAATCATGTTAGAAATACTCCTACTTTGGTTACCAATAATGTTAGAAATACTTTTACTTTGATTAGCAATCACATTAGAAATACTCCTACTTTCATTAGCAATCAAATTAGAAATACTCCTACTTTGGTTAGCAATCATGTTAGAAATACTCCTACTTTGGTTAGCAATCATGTTAGAAATACTCCTACTTTCATTAGCAATAACATGTTAGAAATATTCCTACTTTAGTTAGCAATCATGTTAGAAATACTCTTGTTTTGGTTAGCAATCACATTAGAAATACTCCTACTTTAGTTAGCAATCATGTTAGAAATACTCCTACTTTGGTTAGCAATCATGTTAGAAATACTCCTAATTTGGTTAGCAATAATGTTAGAAATACTTTTACTTTGATAAGCAATCATATGTTAGAAATATTCCAACTTTAGTTAGCAATCATTTTAGAAATACTTCTACGTTGGTTAGCAATCATGTTAGAAATACTCCTATTTGGTTAGCAATCATGTTAGAAATACTCCTGCTTTGGTTAGCAATAATGTTAGAAATACTCCTAATTTGGTTAGCAATAATGTTAGAAATACTTTTACTTTGATAAGCAATCATATGTTAGAAATATTCCAACTTTAGTTAGCAATCATTTTAGAAATATTTCTACTTTGGTTAGCAATCATGTTAGAAATACTCCTATTTGGTTAGCAATCATGTTAGAAATACTCCTACTTTGGTTAGCAATCATGTTAGAAATACTCCTACTTTAGTTAGCAATCATGTTAGAAATACTCCTATTTGGTTAGCAATCACATTAGAAATACTCCTGCTTTGGTTAGCAATCACATTAGAAATATTCATACTTTGGTTAGCAATCATGTTAGAAATAATCTTACTTTTTCAATTATGTTAGAAATACTCTTACTTTGGTTAGCAAATCATGTTAGAAATACTCCTATTTGGTTAGCAATCATGTTAGAAAATCCTACTTTTGTTAGCAATCATGTTAGGAAATACTCCTACTTTGGTTAGCAATCACATTAGAAATAATCCTACTTTAGTTAGCAATCATGTTAGAAATACTTGTTTTGGTTAGCAATCACATTACTTTTAGTTAGCAATCATGGTTCCTACTTTGGTTAGCAATCATGTTAGAAATACTCCTAATTTAGAAATACTTTTACTTTGATAAGCAATCATATGTTAGAAATATTCCAACTTTAGTTAGCAATTAGAAATACTTCTACTTTGGTTAGCAATCATGTTAATATTTGGTTAGCAATCATGTTAGAAATACTCCTGCTTTGGTTAGCAATAATGTTAGAAATACTCCTAATTTGGTTAGCAATAATGTTAGAAATACTTTTACTTTGATAAGCAATCATATGTTAGAAATATTCCAACTTTAGTTAGCAATCATTTTAGAAATATTTCTACTTTGGTTAGCAATCATGTTAGAAATACTCCTATTTGGTTAGCAATCATGTTAGAAATACTCCTACTTTGGTTAGCAATCATGTTAGAAATACTCCCTACTTTGGTTAGAAATCATGTTAGAAATATCTATTTGGTTAGCAATCACATTAGAAATACTCCTGCTTTGGTTAGTAAATCACATTAGAAATATTCATACTTTGGTTAGCAATCATGTTAGAAATAATCTTACTTTAGTTAGCAATTATGTTAGAAATACTCTTACTTTGGTTAGCAATCATGTTAGAAATACTCCTATTTGGTTAGCAATCATGTTAGAAATACTCCTACTTTAGTTAGCAATCATGTTAGAAATACTCCTACTTTGGTTAGCAATCATGTTAGAAATACTCCTATTTGGTTAGCAATAATGTTAGAAATACTTTTACTTTGATAAGCAATCATATGTTAGAAATATTCCAACTTTAGTTAGCAATCATTTTAGAAATACTTCTACTTTGGTTAGCAATCATGTTAGAAATACTCCTATTTGGTTAGCAATCATGTTAGAAATACTCCTGCTTTGGTTAGCAATAATGTTAGAAATATCTAATTTGGTTAGCAATAATGTTAGAAATACTCCTAATTTGGTTAGCAATCATATGTTAGAAATATTCCAACTTTAGTTAGCAATCATTTTAGAAATATTTCACTTTGTTAGCAATCATGTTCTATTTGGTTAGCAATCATGTTAGAAATACTCCTACTTTGTTAGCAATCATGTTAGAAATACTCCTACTTTAGTTAGCAATCATGTTAGAAAGCTATTTGGTTAGCAATCACATTAGAAAACTCCTGCTTTGGTTAGCAATCACATTAGAAATATTCATACTTTGGTTAGCAATCATGTTAGAAATAATCTATTTTTAGTTAGCAATTATGTTAGAAATACTCTTACTTTGGTTAGCAATCATGTTAGACTCCTATTTGGTTAGCAATCATGTTAGAAATTCCTATTTTAGTTAGCAATCATGTTAGAAATACTCCTACTTTGGTTAGCAATCATGTTAGAAATTCCCCTACTTTAGTTAGCAATCATGCTAGAAATACTCTTACTTTGGTTAGCAATCATGCTAAAAATACTCCTACTTTGGTTAGGAATCGTGTTAGAAATACTCTTACTTTGGTTAGCAATCATGTTAGAAATACTCCTATTTGGTTAGCAATCATGTTAGAAATACTCCTACTTTAGTTAGCAATCATGTTAGAAATACTCCTACTTTGGTTAGCAATCATGTTAGAAATTCCCCAACTTTAGCTAGCAATCATGCTAGAAATACTCTTACTTTGGTTAGCAATCATGCTAGAAATACTCCTACTTTAGTTAGCAATCATGTTAGAAATAGTCCTATTTGGTTAGCAATCACATTAGAAATACTTCTGCTTTGGTTAGCAATCACATTAGAAATACTCCTACTTTAGTTAGCAATCATGTTAGAAATACTCCTACTTTGGTTAGCAATCATGTTAGAAATTCCCCTACTTTAGTTAGCAATCATGCTAGAAATACTCTTACTTTGGTTAGCAATCATGCTAGAAATACTCCTACTTTGGTTAGGAATCGTGTTAGAAATACTCTTACTTTGGTTATTAATCATGTTAGAAATAGTCTTACTTTAGTTAGCAATCATGTTAGAAATACTCTTACTTTGGTTAGCAATCATGTTAGAAATACTCCTATTTGGTTAGCAATCATGTTAGAAATACTCCTACTTTAGTTAGCAATCATGTTAGAAATACTCCTACTTTGGTTAGCAATCATGTTAGAAATACTCCTACTTTGGTTAGCAATCATGTTAGAAATTCCCATACTTTAGTTAGCAATCATGCTAGAAATACTCTTACTTTGGTTAGCAATCATGCTAAAAATACTCCTACTTTAAGAATCGTGTTAGAAATACTCCTACTTTGGTTAGCAATCATGTTAGAAATACTTCTATCTGGTTAGCAATCATGTTAGAAATACTCCTACTTTAGTTAGCAATCATGTTAGAAATACTCTTCCTTTGGTTAGCAATCATGTTAGAAATACTCCTATTTGGTTAGCAATCATGTTAGAAATACTCCTACTTTAGTTAGCAATCATGTTAGAAATACTCTTACTTTGTTAGCAATCATGTTAGAAATCTTTGGTTAGCAATCATGTTAGAAATTTTACTTTAGTTAGCAATCATGCTAGAAATGTTTACTTTGGTTAGCAATCATGCTAAAAATACTCCTACTTTGGTTAGGAATCGTGTTAGAAATACTCTTACTTTGGTTAGCAATCATGTTAGAAATACTCCTATCTGGTTAGCAATCATGTTAGAAATACTCCTACTTTAGTTAGCAATCATGTTAGAGTCACTCTTACTTTAGTTAGCAATCATGTTAGAAATACTCTTACTTTGATTTGCAATCACATGTTAGAAATACTCCTACTTTCATTAGCTATCATCACTGTCATCTGCATATGTACGTATGAGAAACATAAGAAAAACATGTGACTGAAGCTATCACTAGTAATCTTGAGCATTTTTATCACTGGATTGATGGTAGTTGATGTTCAGACAGTGGTATTTATGTTATACAAATGCCTATTTCTCTGAGTTACTAGTACCCTGGTGCTCCTGCTATTTACCTTGAGCTCCTTGATAAAATCCAAAGAAGAATCAGCAATATTATTGGTCTTGATCTGACATCTTGGTTTCAGTTACTTTTCCACTGCTATAAGATTGCTTCCCTATGACTTTTCAATTGATACATTCCTGGTAGTTATTCAGATAAGCTCTTTGCTATGGTACATGGACTTTATGAATGTAAGTGTATTACTAGATTAGTAACAAGGTCTCATAAAAATTACAGTTGAAGTGGTTAGATGTAACCATAAGTTCTAGGCTAATAGATTCTTTTCTCACACTTCTTGCTTGTGTAACCCCTTTCTTGCTCCATGCTTTCCAGCCAAATTTAATCTGCAAAAATTTAAATGCAATGTCAATCATTATCTACTGTCCTCCTGATTAATCTTTTTGTTCTTGCTCATTAGTAATGTTTCTGTTCCTAATTCTTGCACACTTAGTAACCCCTTGTGTCTTAGTGGCTTTAATGCCTTGCTTGGGGTCAAATCAATTAAAAAAAAATAAGAAGAAAGTGGTCATGCTTGAAATTGAGTAGAAAGCTATCATATTTATAAAGCAGAAGTAACTAATATTAATGGTCAAATTAAATCGTATATAGTTTGTAATGGTGATCCTTTCAAGTGCAGGTGGTATAACCATTTATCATCTTTTAAGCTACCAAACCTTAGATACTCCACCAAACTTGCCAGTCACATCTGGAATTTAAAAGAAAAACTAACAGGGATTTGGTCATAAGGTGGAAAATTTTAAAAAAGTCAAACCATATAAAAATTATACCTGAATTTTCAAACTATGCCAACATGAGAAATTAGCAATTACGACATTTCTGGATCTAAAAACTCTTTTAAACCAAAAATCTGAAATTTTAACTCCTTGCCAACATATCAAAAAATTATTATTAAGTGAATATGAAACTGGATAAAAAAATCTAATTTAAAACCCCACTGTTATTGTTAAGATACGCTCACCTCCCTATTCTCCCTTACATTTAAGTTGCTTTTCTTTTTCTTTACTGTATACATTAACAAGACAATTGTATTCCTATTTCTTTCTTTTCTTTTCTTCACCCTTCTTTTTTTTCTTCTTCTTTCTTCTCCATACCCACTTACTTTCTATTACACTCAATGTCATGTTTTTCGATCGTCATGTGCCTGTTAATTTCTTTTTGAAAAATAATTATGTAGTGTTCTTTGTGGGTTTTCTTTAAATAAAGTGTCAAGGTGGTTAATTTTTTAAATATCGCCTGAAAAGACCATCTGGTCAAAACCAAGGTTGTGTATTTTAATTGACCTCCTGATTTTTAAAGTTAAAAGCTCTACATATTATTTTACTTTTATTTACATTTTTTTTCACATGTGTATTGAGCACTTTTTAATACTACTGTTTCCTGGTCTGATTCAATTCTGACCATTGACCATTATATATATATATATATATATATATATATATATATATATATATATATATATATATGAAAGGTGTTGATAAAGTAAAATGTTCTTTTTATCTTATATAAGAAAGCTATTTTTTTCACATGTGTTTGAGCACTTTTTAATACTACTGTTTTCTGGTCTGATTCAATTCTGACCATTGACCTTTTTATATATATATATATATATATATATATATATGAAACGTGTTGATAAAGTAAAATGTTCTTTTTTTATCTTATATAGGAAAGCTATTTTTTTTTCACATGTGTATTGAGCACTTTTTAATAGTACTGTTTCCTGGTCTGATTCAATTCTGACCATCGACCTTTCATATATATATATATATATATATATATATATATATGAAAGGTGTTGATAAAGTAAAATGTTCTTTTTGTCTTATATAGGAAAGTATATATATATATATATATATATATATATATATATATATATATATATATATATATACATATATATATATATATATATATATATATAGTAGGATATATACAGGATATATATAGTCTTATATAGAATAAAAAGAATATTTTTCTTTACCAACACCTTTCTTCCTCCAATAGACTTCATCATGGCAAATGTATGGATTTCATTTTGCAACACGTCTTTATAAACAGAGGTAAAAATATTAGGCTTACAAAGTTTTTTTTTTAATTTAAGAACTTTCAAAAATATTCTTAAGGCTAACTGTGAATATAAACTATAAGTGACATAATTTAATGCTGAATAAAAAAAAAGTTAGTAAATGCTGTTAGTATTGTAGATGATTTTCTTATTTGTTATATATATATAATAGCTGGCCACTTGTATTCAAGGATACACGTCTATTATGGCAGCTAGCCAATCCCTATTGAAGATGCTCGCCCAGGCACATTTGTGTTTGTTCAACACCCACAGCACCTGCCCTGTAGTTTATACTGCAACAACTATGCTGAGCAGATCTTAGTTACCATATCTGGGAAAGAGCCTGTTTTCTAGTGTAATCAACAATCTGAACAAAGTCAGCACACTCAAACCCTCAGTCACGATGACTTATGATTTTGTGCTACCTCAGCTATCGACG